>JARYHS010013630.1:148346036-148366997 GCA_031002005.1 Vandiemenella viatica
TGTGGTAGTAGCCTGGAGTCTTCCATCTTGCACCATGGTGAGTGCATGTCGGTAGCTGTGGGGGGTGTGGTAGATATGGTGGTTGAAAGTGGTGGACCCTATAAAAAATATACATGCGTGTCCCTATATTTCTCTCTACAGCCAAAACTACCCAGTGCAGTACATGGTGATTGTGTCTGGTATTAATCTCAAGTCTCCCACCTTGCACCATGGTGGTTTCATATCGGGAGCAATCATTGTGTGGGACATATGATGGTTGAAATTGGTCTACGGAGGGCAATTTATATTTCGATCAAACCGTGTGTGTCCATATATTTCACTTTGCAGCCATAAATACCCTGCGCAGATCACTGGTGTTCGTATGTGGTATTAGCCTCGAGTCTCCCATCGTGCACCATGGTGGTCACATGTCGGTAGCTCTCAATCAAAATTCTTTACAATCACGAACGAAGTCGTGGGCATCAGCAAGTAATGAATAATTCCTGAGCTATGTTGAGATAAATTGCATTTTACAATTCGTTTAACCTATTAGTTATCAAAAATAATCAACTATAACAAGGGGTGTCATGGTAATTACCTTTGTTGCATCCATCATATTCGTATCATATTCAGTTATCCCGAGCAAAGGATGAAACTACAAAATAGTCACCTCAATGTGTAGCCTTATTAATTCGAAGTATTAGTTATGTGACACTATGATATTATATCCTTATTCATATGGGCCGGTCAAAACTAGGTATGGAGTAATATAAGCCAACTTTGAAATTACAATTCCCAAATATCTTTTTATTTCCCCGCTTATCCACCATGCTCGGTCACATGTATACGTGATAAATAATTTGCTTATGATAATACAAACACGTCTCATGAGATCTCTTTCAGATTTGTATAAAATAGTAAACAAATTTCAGTGATCGAAGGTAGCATCCTAATTATCAGTATTTAATTGTTTATTTTCATTCTGATGTTTTGATTTACTTAGATGCGCACACTGCATGTGAGTGTGCTTGAAGCAGAAGTTTGGTACTGGGCCGTATCGACATAGCGCGGAACGCGTGGTATTGTCGTTTCCATTACATTTACTCTCCTCCCTAAAGGGAAGTGAAGGATCTAAAGGAAATGAAATGGAGTTAGAACACACAAAGGAAGATTTATATCAAATTAAGGTGTTACGGAGAAGCAGAGAAGAGGATTCCGTGCGGGAGCCTGCGGTTGGCTTCACCTTCTGTAGTGTGGTACACAACCCAGTGGCGGGTCTCTTTCGTGTCGGCCGCGCAGCGCTGCCAGCCAAATGAGATCATTCCTGGCTGTCTCCCAGGCTCGTCGCCGCTGGAAATGCTATCAATTACGATACGTGGAAAGAGAAAAAAATGTGTTGTATCCCTGCATGCCATCCACATTAAAATTGTAGCAAATAACTTCAATAAAATTCGTTGTTTCTGCGTGTGGACGTGGACTGAATAGACCGGCAAATATCGGCTAGTCTCGACAATGCCCGTTGTGGTTTATACACTGGCTGCCACTACAGCGCTGACTGGCTAACCAGAAATTTCAAATAAATAACTACATTTGATTTTATTTGCACTCACATTGTTAAAAGGAAGTGTAACTGCGATGCCAGCTGAAACGCAGTTTGTAAAACTACAAGGTTTTACTGAGTTTATGCATTAACAGTTAGTGAGGTTATTACGACACTACATTTTGACCCACCTCATGGAGGCATCTAGACTTCGTAATTTACTATTTTCTTTTGGTCGCCACCAGTTGTATGATGAACGTACTAAAATTACTTACAATTCTCTGTGATTTTAAGTATTCACATGTTCATAGGAATAAGTAAAACACACACACATCGGAAGTATGTACCACCTTTTATTCCAACAGTTTATGTCTTACATTAGTACGCCGACCACCAACTGAAATTAGATATCACTTTTCCGATGATCACAAGTCCTTATGAGTGGAAACTTTAATCCCAAAACACTTTCATTCAATTAGCAATACCTTAAATGCCTGTATAACAATTAATAGTCCACAATAGCACATTATCAGTTCCCCAGGAACGTTTCTATGTATTTTTACATTGTCTGGCTCGTCTTACGTTAGCGACGTTAAGCCAATAGTTGTTTCCCGTCGCGGAAGCGCGTACTACGTATGTATGCCCGGATAAGTTTTCAAAAAACACATCACTTCACTTCTAAGCAACTACCACTTTCCCGCGCTGCTGTTACGATAGCTAACACTTGACTGATTGCGAGTCAAGCATAAAGTGGTGCTTCTTGCTCTGAGTCAATTATCGATACAGGCACAGATACTCTTTACTTGTGCATCGCTAGGTTATTGTAGTGTCACAAGTTGTCTATTGAGGAATTTTTTTTTGCTGTCATCAGTCTTTTGACTAGTTTCGTGCAATCCTCGATTACTTCCTATCATGTGCTATCCTCTACATCTCTACATATCCCTTACAATCCACGTCCTCAAGTATCTGCTTCATATATTCTAATCTCTGGCTTCCTCTAAACTTCTTACCCTCTACTGTTCCCTCTACTAACAAATACTCAATCCAGCATGTCTCAAAAGATGACCTACAAGCCTATCTCTTCTTTCTGTAAGCTTCTTCCACAAACTTCTTTCCATTGAGAAAATAACAGCACACAAATATCAAGTGCAGAGATGAAAAACATTATAACGCGATGTAAAGTTGTAAACGATGCTCGTTTAAATTTATTTATTGCTATTTGCTTATTTACGACAGTTAAAAGTATAAATTCATGTAAATAGAAGAGCATCTGATATTGACGATATATTCTCTACAGCAGTTAGTGGAACCAGGTCACAACATAATCCAAGAATTTTTCGACAGAAGATAATAAATCAGAAAAGTTATTAAAATCCCAGAGAATGTTTACACGAAAAGTAATAAATCATTAAACATATCAAACAAAAATCTTATCGTTTTTCTTTTTAATACAATGCTTTCCTTAGAAACTTTTTCATAAAAATAATTTTCTTGTCGTTTTTGACGTGCTTTGTGGAATTAATTGCAAGTAGTACAAACAAGGAGGGCGGAGATAAAAAATATTACAATGTCAGACAGAGATGCGAGGTTCATTTTCTTACTGCTTTAATTATTGTATTCTGTTTACCTCTCATTGCCTGTTGTGGAAGAAATAGCGAAAAACCGGCGGGCAGATCAGGATTTCGGTATAAAGAAGGTGATTTTTTTATATGTAATAATAACTTATGATGTCGTTACCGGAATACACTTCTTACCTAGTCTGTCTATATCAGCAAAAGATTCCCATATCCCTGCTTCTTGTACAACTTTTCATACTTGTAACGTGTAACAAAAAGTAATAAAACCTATTACAATCTAGAAGTATCAGATATTCTAATTCTAAACTGCTACAATGTTAGAAATCCTGATGAACCAAAGCGTAGTTAAAAGATTCTGGAAACCAACGTCGCAACTAAATAAATTTTACGAACATTTTGAATCTTAATTCTTTAATTTCGTGACTCATCAGAAAGCGATCAATCCTGAGATCTGTTATTTTTGTTAAGATCTGTGTTGTATTGTTATGAGTGATGGCACCACGTTATTTGGAGTCTGACGCGTTGGAATAAATTTGAAATACGCAATAAGAATCAAAACACTTTTGGTTCCACCTTCCAGAGTTTAACATTTTAAATCTGTAGGCCTGACATAATCTGCTGTAAAAACGCAAATAATCTTGTTTTGTAAGAATGTTTCTGTATATATATAGCATTTTTAACAGACTAGATCAGCTGTCGATGAGAAAATAATACGATGGTTTGTTAATCTACATCTACATCTATACTTTGCAAATTACAAATACTGTGAGTGGCAGAGGGTGCTAAGCACCAATCCTAATTCTGCGCATACCAATCCCGAACAGATCGAGGAAAGAAGGAATACATAAATGAATCAGTACGGCATCTTATTTCTCTAATCTTATCCCTCCTGTCGTTGCGTCCTAAATAGGTTGGCGGAAGAAGTATTTCGTTGCACTCGTAACTTAAAGATTTTCGCATATTATCCAGCAAATTCAAACGAAAACGACGTCGTCTGTCCGCCAAACAATCCCAGCCCAACCCACGAATCAGCTCTGTGACACTTACGTAATGACTGTAACTAGCAGTCACGAATCGAGCGGCTCTTCTCTGTACTTTATCTAACGTGTCAATCAATCCCTTGCGATACGGATCCCAAATTCCACAACAGTATTCTAAATGCGGACGCACTAGTGTGTTGTACGCTATTTCCTTTGTATGAGCATTACAACTTCTCAAAATACGTCCTATGAATCGTAGTTTGGAATTAGCTTTGCCTACAACGGAAGTTATGTGCAAGTCCCATTTCATGTTGTTTTGTACTGTTACGCCTAGATACTTCAGGGAATCCACAGTGTCAACAACTGAATTGTTAACTTTGTACTCCTGAGCAAGCGGGGTCTTTTTATTACTTATTTGCATTGCCTTGCACTTTTTACAGTTAAGTATAAGCTCCCATTCACGGCACCATTCCGAAATAACATCCAGATCGCGCTGAATTTCTAAGCAATCGTCGGAGCACCTCACTTTCCTTTAAATAAGTGCATCATCAGCAAAAAAATCGCATCCTGCAATTAACGTTGTCACCGAGATCGTTTATAAAAATTAAGAAAAGAAGTGGTCCTATTACACTTTCTTGAGGAACGCCCGAAGTAACATCTAGTTTAGAAGAGGCTTCCCCGTCTACAATGACATACTGTGAACGACCAGTTGGAAAATCGCGTATCCATTCGCAGATCTGATCAGATATACCGTACGCGCGGATCTTCGCTAAGAGTCGGTTGTGTGGTACAGAGTCAAAAGCTTTCTGAAAATCCAAGAAAATAGCATCAACTTGTGATCCTGCATCAATAACTTTCATTATATCATGCGAAAATAGAGCCAGTTGCGTTTCACATAATCGGTTCTTCCGAAATCCGTGTTGGTATGCTGTAAGTAGCACGTTTTCATCTAGAAACTTCATAACCTTAGAGCATATGACATGCTCCAGAATTCTACTGCAAACAGATGTTAGCGATATCGGTCGATAATTCCTTGGATCTCTCGATATCCTTTCTTGAAAACGGGAATCACCTGCGCAATTTTCCAGTCAGAAGGTACTTTTCTTTCCTCTAAAGATTTATGAAATATATCTTACAGAAATGGATCTACTTCTTCCGCGTACTCCGAAAATACTCTTACTGGTATACTATCGGGACCCGGCGCTTTCCCCCACTTCAGGAGCTTTAATTGCTTTATGATACCTACACTATCAATATGTACTGGATCCATCTCAAATTCAACACGCCGTGGAAAAACGGGGATGTTTTCCATGTTTTCGTCAGTGAAGGAATTTTTAAATTCGGCGTTAAATACGGTAGCCTTGTCGCGGCTGTCATCAACTTCCCGACCATCTTGTAGTAGAACTGGCATATTGTTGTCACACCCACTTATTTTTTTTACATACTACCAAAATTTCTTGGGATATTCAATACGGCTCTTGGAAAGTGAGTTACATCGAAAGTTATTAAAGGCCTCTCGCATTGCATTCTTGACCTGTCCTCTTGTCTCAGCTAGCTTTTCTAAATCACTCCTATACATCGTCCTTCTTGAGCGTGCATGATTCTTCCTTTGCTTTTTAAGTAACCTTTTAACTTCACGCGTATACCACGGGGGATCGTTCCCGTCCCTGATTGTCCTTTTCAGTATATGTAAGTCCATACCTTCCCTGACTATATTTATTAATCGAAGCCACATCTCTTCAACCGAGCCTCTTCCTTCTATAAAGGTAATGTATTTATCCCTCAAAAACGTTCTTAAACTCTCCTTAGGGGCCTTTTCGAACCTGTAAACGACCCTTTCTTTTTGCGCTCGAATGTTAATTTTACTGTAGCAATTACAGCTTTATGATCACTTATTCCCGTGGTGGTAGAAATGTCCGTAAATAATTCAGGCCTATTTGTAACGATAATATCTAAAATGTTTTCGTTATTGTTGTCGCACCGCGTTGGTTCAGTGACGAGCTGCTCAAGATTAAGATCTGAGAAAAGGTCGAGAATAATCTCACAGGATATTTTATCCCTGCCACCAGTAACGTGGGCGTAATTACTCCAGTCAATATACGGCAAGTTGAAGTCGCCTCCTAGTATTATTCCATGATCCGGAAATTGACGAGCTATATTACTTACGTTATTTCTTAAGGCCTCAGCAACACCTACATCTGCATCTGGTGGACGATAGAAAGACCCTATTACAAGTTTTGTCCCAGCTACTTTTAGTCTAATCCATAGGATTTCACAGACCGTATCAATATTTATTTCGTTACACGACAGGTGTTTACGAACAGCTATAAATACACCACCTCCATTTGAATGTAACCTATCCTTACTGAAAACATTCATGCTATGTTAAAAATTTCTGCTGAACTTATATCCGGTTTTAACCAGCTTTCAGTACCTAACACAATATCAGCTTCTGTGCTACTAATAACGCTTTCAAGCTCAGGCTGCCTGTTACAAACACTTCTACAGTTTATAACGAGTACTTTTAACGGTCGAGATTGATTTTCGCTACTCCTAACATACAGTGACAGCCTGGATGGAAGCTGCATAAGTTATAAAATAATTACTTGGATTTTAAGAGACAAAACTGTTTGAATTATATATAAATTTTACAGCGACGGAAGAAGCAGTCGTACATATGTGAGAGTTGGAATTAATTTGTTACGAAGTACGCGAAGGTGTGAAATAAAGTTGTCTTCTCTATAATTTGGAAAGTTGTTGGGCATAACTTATATTATGGATGTTTTGAAGTAAGAGAATAAGAATGAAGACACAATACTAGTACTATAAACATTTTCGTTTAGATTGTAAGAGAAAATAACAAGGAGATTTGGAATTATCACGGGAGAACTAGTATTATACGTCATGCATACCTAAAAGATGACATAAGATTTCCTCATCCTGGCCCCAAGCGACTAAGAAGATATAATAAGGTAGAAGCAAATAATTACAATTTGTCTGTAACTGGTTTTCATCGAATGAAAACTCTGGACAGTTGTACATAAAAGTAAAAAAAGAGGAGTCATTTCTTTGGGAAGCTTTGATAAATTGTTCCCCGTATTGATAGCCCAGGGTAAGGGTTATATTGTATATAATCCTCATATAAGGTTTATATCTCGTTTTAGGTAACAAGCTTTTGTTTTATTGCCGTTCGGATTGTTTATATCTCACATACATTGCATTATTGCAGTACATTGCTTTGAATTCTGGACTGTTTTGCAATTACAAAAGTACATAAAACCTTCGTTTTAAACTGACCATTTCTCAATATAGAATTATTACTTCCCTGAAGGTAGCCTGCTAAAAATTGTCTTCAACTCACTGACTAAACTCTGTTTTGTTTTTAAGTTTATTTTTTAACTAGTTTTTACATTATTGATTGTTTCTTTAAAACTTGTTGAAACTTGAAAGAGTGATCAAGTAGTTACATAATTGTTAGAACCAAGCAGTTCAATGATAGTCAAGACGGAGACGAAAAGTAATTTGGAACACGGAGTTGCCAGTGCTTGCGCCACTGCGAGGTGGAAACTTCTGTTGCTAGGAAATACAGGGTTGTCTACAGCCACTAAATTTTCTAGAAGACTGAAAGCTTAACAACACAAAAATAAAAAGTAGACAAGTGTTAGCAAACAAGCAACCATCCTCTTAAGTCGAAAAGGAAAACTGTGGCTTGTAGTGGTGAGGGAGGGACTGGAAAGGTGAGTGGGGGAGGTAAACATGTGGCGACACGAAAGAGCGGAGCCCAGGCTGACAGCTAGCGTCGGGAATCCTCCACAGAGCAGGTTGCAAGACAGGCGGAACGAGTCATTAAAATGCCACAGTAAAAATTACTATTAAATGTTAATCCCTGAATTTCTTGTTAAATTCTTTAATATTTTTTCTTATGATAGGTCAATTACCAATTCGGAATCTACATTCTTTTCGTAGCCAGTGAAGGCACCCAGATAATCAACATGTAGTACGCAATTTTATGAAGGTGGAAACAAAGGAATTACTGAAGCCTGTTTAAGTTCTGATGCGAATTTGAATGTCTCTGCTAAAAGTTTTTTTTTTTATTTATTTATTTTATTGGCCTTTGGTCCTGCCGACCATACAGCAATCTTCTAGTTTTACAATTCTTATATACATTTCAGGCTTGTTATCTTTACTTCCTTTTACAACAAGATGCTAAAGTTTCACAATTCTTTGTAAGTTGACACATGTCTGTAGTTGTGATTTACATTTATATGATGCTTAACTATATTTATTAACTAAATGGCTCTTAATTATATTTACCTAAATACTATATTAATGGCGTTTGAGCTTTTATATATAATAGGAAGTATACTTCCTCTCTTATTGTTATATTTATACAGTTTAAACGATTTGAACAAGATTGGATTGTACATAGTTATTTACATAACAGAGGAGATTAATTCGGTTAATACAGAATATACACAAGAGTGGTGGTTTATAATAAACATTGTCTGAATTGGCTTTACCATATTTTTCCCCTAATCTTTACTATTATTGTTTGTCTTGTTTCTTTTGTAATGAATATATTGATGTGAGGCTCTTGCATTGTAATTATCCTTATATTACACACTCATATGAGCTAACCGTCTTTATGGTTGCTTGCTACGTTTTATACATTACTTTGCTTCACTAAGGAAAATAGCAATCGCCTTGTATACGTCTTGTCGTTTTGAATTGAGCAGGACAGGTACGGAGACGGGAAGGGGAATTTTAATCTTTACCAGACGTGTGTATAGGTTTTTTTGTGGGTAACAGGTTGCGGCTGCAGGCCAGGACTATGTGATTTATATCCTGCTAAAAGTTAAACTTGCAATTTTAGAGACTGAGAGATATCTTATTGTTCGAACAAATAATAAAAAAATAGAATGTGCACAATGATTAGTATCAATCCGATTTCACCGATAGTGTTTAAGCCCGTATCTAAGTCGTGCCAAGTATCTTGTTTTTTACTTCAATGCTAACCTTGTACCTACCACTCAGAATTCGTTATGCATTATCTGCGATAAGCAACAGAGATTTTCATAAATATCCTCTTTATTAATCTTCAGCTTTATTTTATATAATATCGTCCCTGAACTGTTAGTTTGTTTTGATTGATGCTGCAGATTAAAAAGTTAGTTATAATGTAAAAATTTAAAGATATGTTTTAAAATTAGTAGCGTAGAAAGGAGGGCTTTTTTTCATTGATAATCCTTCATTTCAGTAATGCCAGAAGAAGTATCAGAATACTGCATGAGTAAGTGGAATTAAATGTGAGTATACTGTCTTTCGTGGTTCTGTTGACAGCGTTCTGTAAATGGAACAATACAGGTTTTCGACAATAATGACTGGGGAAACATCAAGAAACAGCAGCAGAAATGTGTGGCATTTCATCCTTTGAATTTTTCTTTTAATGGTAAGGAAAATTTTTCTGGCGCAAATTGATATCACTGTTTAGAAGAAAGAAAAGGATTCAAAGTTTCAGTTGCTTCGTTATCACCATACTTTAGTTTTGCTTGTGGAAGAAATGAAATATTAACTACTGGGTTTCGTTCTGTTCTTCGTTAAAGTGAAAAGTTTCCATTTCGTACAATCGTTATTCGATCCTTTAGTAAATACAAACTTCTTTACGCAGCACTATAGCTTATTACGATGTTTAAGAGAAGTCAACAAAAAAAATGGTTCACCTTAAACTTTATTGTTATTTGTATTACAATGCATTAAATTCCTGTTTTAATGTTACTTACTTTTGTGAACCGTCTTTTGTGCTATTGGAAACTCTTTATTTACACGATATAAAGGAACTTTATTCTTTGGATTTTTCTTTTAAAGGTAAGGAAAAATTTACTAGCGTAAAATGGATCTCGCTGTTTGATTCAATTAAAATAATTCATAGTCGATTATAATCCTTTTTGTGTGTAACGTCGTCATGGTGTACTCTGTGAAGCTCTAAGCTGCTCCACAGGATTCTCAGGAGTTGATCTCACTTCTCTGTAACAGAATGCTACTCACTTGCTGCATTTTGTGTTACATCCCACAGTCGATTTTAGAATAGTTGATAGCCTATAAGAGTGGTTCGGTCTGGGTGCAGATCAGCTCTACTCTTGTCCGCTTTGCGGCTGGAATAATCTGCTAAAGTGCTCCGCCCGTTAACACTTGGCAAGATTGTGGCTCGGTGCTGACTCTGCTTCTGCTTTTGATTAGTAAGCCACGCGTTGCGGCTCATCACGTCGTAGTGAATGGTTTACAGCCAGTACTAACATATAACTGGAACTCTAGAGCCAGAGTGAATTGACAATACAATATTTTTCGTTAATCAAGCTGCTACCACAACGCTATAACAACGGCAGAAATTTTTCGCTACGCGGTTATTCTTAATACACGTCCCATAATACGCTATACAGTATATGAATTTACGCGCAGCGTAAGGCTGCTTTTAATTTTTTTAAAAAGTATACTAAATTATAACTTCGGGCAGGGGTGGATCCAGGGGGCGTGGGCTAGGGGGCAGCAATCCAAGGAGACTATATAAAGACTATTCTTGTCCGACTCAAGGCCCCCCCCCAAACCAAAAGTTCACTCAAGCCTCCTGCAAACCAAAATTTGCTCAAGCCCCTCCCAAACCAAAATCCTGGATCCGCCCCTGCCTTCCGAGCAAGATTTAAAACGTTTTATTAAAAATATTCTGATGACCTCTGTGTGGTCAGTAGGACGCTCAAAAAACATTTCACATTCCAGTTTTGTCAACGACTCTACTCACACATCAGCAGAAATACAGACATTTATTTCAAAACGTTAGTAGCGGTGATAAAATGTTTCTAATGAAAAGAAATAAAATCACATTTCAAATTCCTCATTTTCGATAGTAATCAGTAAATCCGTGTAGTCTTAACCAGTAACTGCTCACCGGGATCAATTTGTAAGCCTATTATCTGGGATACGGGACTCGAGCCAGGTATTACCGGTTTTAATGAGATGTACAAACAAATCAATTAACGGAATACTCACTAATGATTGCTCGCAAGGAACAGCTTGAATGAGAAATGCAAACCCATCTGAGAAAAGGCATTGACTTATTTCGGTTAGTATTGCTCTCAAATAAAGTAAAAAGTCACGGCAAATTAAAACAAATTTTACGATTTATAGAGGGAAAATGAAGCGTCTAACTCCCTGCGAGTTTATTAACCAAAGATCCTGAAGTCGTATGAGCAGCACCACGGGAGTGCAGCTGGATAAACCAATCAACTTCAGGTCCAACCGAGGAGGCATGTGCAAGCGAATTAAACAACAACGGGTGAGACGCGATTACACATCCCCGATTAGGTAATGGAAGTTTATCCCGAAGTCATACTTACGTTCACAACAGGCTACGCAGCCAACGTTTTGGTAAAACATCCAAGAAAGAAAGCTCAAGGAAAACTAACAAGAATTATAATTTGCTTTATTGGAGCATTAGACACAGCATCAGTGGAAGTTTGATGGAAGCTGCAAGACATCGAAAAAAGGCCGGGAAAGCTGCGTATTAAGTAAAGCAGAACAGTATGGATAAGGTAGGGATAGAATAGATAAAAAAAAATGAGGACAAGGAAACAGATGAAGAATGGAGAAGTGGAGGTATGGCACAAAATAAGCAGATAACATAACTTAAATTTTTAAATCCATAACTGTAGTGTGCAGGCATACTCCATTATAAAATTAAATACATTTGCGGGAACTGGACGTGTAGCCCGTAGAGACAGTCGGCGCGGCGAGCACGACAATAGCATAACTGGGACTGGCTGGCGACATTCTGGAATTTGACCTTGCGTTCGGTACTGACCCGCAGCGGAAAGGAATGTGTGTGTGTGTGTGTGTGTGTGTGGACTGCGGGTGGTCACGTGATTGCCAGGAGCTGATGCCGTGCATGAGTGAGCCGGGAGGTAAAGTTGTGGGATAACAACCATAGTAATAACTAAGTATGAAATGATAGGAGTAAATAAAATTAGCAAAAAAAAAAGTTTTCGTTGTTATGGAAAAAAGTTGAGTCTGAGGACTAAAGATTCTTTTTATGAAATGACTAAAAGAATGCAATTATAGATGGTTAAATGCAGTGGTGAAAATAAATTATTTTTAAGCTGAAAACGTGAGAAGAATTGATTACTGTGAAGCAGATCATTTATGAGCAGCGAGGCAGCTATCGTACGTCATTTTGGTTGTGTGTCCAAAATGCATTCGGGGTACAGCTAATAAAAAATTAAATAAAACAATATCCTTACAAAGTGTGTGTCCGGCAGCTAATTACGATGTGGTTTTTGTTTCACTTGTTTCCCATGTAGGTTTCCCATGGCGTTTCCTACGACGAGCATTTTAGATGGATGTGTCACGGCGACCGACTTCTAACAGTGCAGTCGACGCCATCAAGTCATCAGTATGCAGCAGCTCCAGACTACCACAGCATTAACTCTTTATAGTACCGGGTCATCGAAGGTAGAATATATTACTGCAGAAACGTTGTTTACACCAACCAGCAAACGCGATTGTCCAAAACATTTTTTCTTGAGCTGTGAAATTGGAGAGGGAATGCCGAAAAACACGTAACAAGGATTATCTAGAGCTGTGTGTTTTTGGAAATAACTGGTAAGTTAGTAAACAGTTCTTACGACATGCAAGAAGGATTAATGAAGGCACACTTATCATGAACATCCGGAGCTGCAGCCTGAATATAGATTCCAAGCGATGAGTTTACGACCACAGTCTCATTTCATGTCACAAGTGCAATATGCTGTTTGAACTTTCTCTGACCATCACTACGCCAGGAGACATCAGACATGCCATGGAATTTCTCAATGCATTGGTTGTAATTTTCTATTGTTGTACGTTTACATAATGTAGTTATATAGGAATTTTGAAGAATAACGTGTTGTGTTACCATTTTTGATAAATTTGCCGTTAATTGTTAGTCAAATAATTTTAAATGATAAGAAGTTCAAATATTTAATTATAGTCTGTTTGGTTTTGCACTTCAGATTCCTAACAGGTGCACTTTGAAGGTCCCTTATTTTGTACGGGTGTATTGCCTGGAACGCAGTGCTGCTCAAACAAAATCACAGCAGCTTACCTGATTAGGCGCTGTGTTTTATAGCCTTTGTCCGAAAACTCTTTAATCTGATAAGGCATATTCCGACTGATGGTACTTCAGACCGCCTGTGTGTTTTGACGGGAACTGATGCAGAAAATTAACATTCCCTAAACACAGAATTTTGTGACTAGCTAAAGCAATAGAAGGGTTGGAGGAATTTATCAAGACAATAAGAAAATCTGTTTCTGCTAGCCGCCCAAAGAAAGAAAAAACAGAGACGGGACGATATCTTCCACGAGGAGAAGAAATGGTGCAATGTTCCCACTACAGCAAAGGCTCGAGTCGGTTTTACATGCTGAAGGTTTAGTTTGAAACATAATTTTTGACAGTCTGGAACATCAGTCACTTGAAGAAACAGAGCGTGTTGGCCTCGCATTCGGGAAGACGCGGTTTCGAATCCAGGCCGGGTCATCCAGACTGCAACGGTAACGCCGCACTTGAGTCCAATGCAGGGCCTCGCCAATGAATTGAGAGGAACAAATTGCCTTCGTATGGTCCTCGGTACGAACATGCCTCAGCTCAGCCGTCAGCCGACAGTTTCAACTGACGCTGTTATTTCCTGCATTCAACAATTCAGGTACATGTTTATTCATGAAAGGCAGTGAAATGACCATAGAGTAAAGACAGTTCACGTTCTTTATTTCATTAGTAGTGCAGTATCAGCACAAATAAACTCTACACATGGTCAATGCCTCAGAACAGTACAATCAACAGTTTCTGACAGCTGAATCCCATCTCGCGGTCCCGAAAAACATCTCTCCGTGACCACCGCCTCTGGCCCTCTGCCCGTCCTCGCCTGAGGTCCCCCCTCCCTCTGAAAACCTAGCCTGACGGCACGATATGGTCATTCACAAGATTAGAGTTTCCCTTGGTTTCCCCAATACCTGGATGATTCCTTCAAAATACCATGGCCGATTTCCTTTCCATTTCTTGCCCCCAGTCCTTTACCGTCTCATATTAACCGCTATATTGACGAGGCGAAATGCAATAAATAAAAAAAAGACATGAAGATAGACGTTGTCTGTAAAGGCCGTTTGTGTTTCATGGAGAAGTATTAGTAGATGGGAGATGTAATTTAACTGATATTTTTGCTTTAGTTGCTAATTACCTGTAGCTTTTCACGATTGCTGACTTCGAAAATAAGAAGAAAACTTTATTGCAGATATGAGCAATATTTCCTGCCTGTTTCAACCTAAAGTGCATATAATCTGGAATCAGTTTGGTTAAATTGATATCTACTACTATCTACGAGTGAGGAACAGGCAACTCCGTATATTTTTCCAACTATTGACAAAACTGAAAAATTAGTTGATTGCGGTTTCCGCAAAGTAAAACTAGAAATGTTCGTTTCTAATTAAAAAAATAGAAATCTCGCTCTAACTTAATTTATGCTCGAAAATTAGTCGATCTAACCTTCTCAATTTATATTTTATCATGAGTGATTTCTAATTAATGCGTACAAGGTTGTTATTTTTCGGGAACTGACAGAACCTAATCATTCATGGTATATTTTTTTATTTTTCTTCCGCCATGTCCAATACTGTTCTGATGCGCCACACTACCTGGGTGTTTGTAAAGGAGAAAATCTTGAGAAAAATTTGGGGAGCACTAGAAATTGAAAATGGTAAGTTTAGACACCGGAGGAATAAAGATCTACACAAAGAAATTGAAAGGATATCAGACACGATCAGAAAGAGGAGAATCAGTTTTTTGGTCGCATAATGAGAATGGATAACAACAGACTTACAAAAAGAATTTTCAACCATGTTTACAAGAGTAAGAAAGCAACCAGTGGATCCAAGGAGTAAAAAAAGATATGGCTAAAATCGGAATAACAGAAGATTTAATACAAGATAGAGCAACTTCCAGGAGATTGATTCATAATTTCTAGGGTTTCCAGGAGAAGTAGAAAAGGAAATTTAATAACATATGGATGGAAGAAAGGAGGAAACAGCAAAGTGAAAGGATGAAAAATTATTGGAAGTCAAGAAAATAAAGATCGAAATGAATGACCGATATCGAAGAGAAGAAGAAAATAAAATGTTTGGATGTTTCTTAAACTCCAAATGGCACCGTAAGAGGGTGCGTTGCGGTGTAAAGCAGCTTCCTCGATTTTTTCCTAATGCTGCCACAGGAGGCGAGATGGATGGATCCACTGGGATTTGAGGTCATTTCCCAGGGATGAACTGACCAATTTTCTATGCTTTTAGGTAGATTCGTATGAAAAAATTTTCTTTGTTATGTTTTAAGTATGTTAAAGTCGCATATTTTTAAAAGAAGAAATTTCAGGAGGAATTTTCTTGTTGATACCTATCTTTGGTGAAGAATAATCTATACGTACTATAAACACTATCTCTTAAATAAACCGTCATATTCGATGCGAGTGATCTTATTGTGCATTCAGTTGTGTATTGTGGCGTTAACGAGTCAGGTAGGAGCCTTCTAACCGACCTTAGATCAGTCATTGAGCACTTTGCTGCATAAACACTGCTAATATGCATGGCAGACAATCTGATATTCCTTGTTCGTCTCGTATTCATTAACGATGTCCTCGATGACTAAAATAACTTCATCGGTGATTAATAAGTGATTAAAAGTTATAATCCACGTAATTGCCCACTAAATCAGTAGAACTTTTCCGTACCAAACAAAAAATGGATACATAGACTTGTGAACATAGTTAATGTGTTATATTATTAAAAACCGCACACGCAACAAATTTCTATAAAGAGAGATAATCGACCAGTAGGATAACTGTGGAACTAATGTGAGCACTTGTTACCGAATATGTAGCCCTGCCTCCAAGTATTAAAAAATTAAAGATTTTTTTTCTTACATACTCTGCCACTCATACTTATTTGATATACCGCCCATAATGCATACAGTTCGTGAAAGAAGATACATTACATTTTTTTCAAAGGAAATTAGCGATGATTTAAGAAACTGTAAATTTAAATAATTATTGCTGCCAAACTAAAAGCATTGTAAATGGAATTCATTCCTTTTTTTTTTTTTTTTTTTTTTTTTACGAAGGAAACTTGTCGACAATTTTTTAAAGTCTTGATAACTTAGAATAAAAATGTTATATTTTAACACTTTAGAGATAGCAACAAAAATGATAGGGGTCATGTTTTTTTTTTTTTTTTTAAAATTGGTTTTGCTCTTGCTCAGCGTAGTCGCAAAACAGGTCTTTCTTTCCTTCACAGTCGCATGAGGTCATTAGTAGAAAATTGCAAACGCCAGTCCGCGCAAGAGCCTGTTTCCGCTAACAAGGCCATTAATGTGTAACATTGGCCAGACGCGATGTGGACTCCGACATACGTGGAGAGCTCGCCAAAGAGCCGCCTCGGCGAACAGATCGCCGTCGTAATCTGCCGCCATGCATATGTATGCTCTGGAAAAGCTCAATTTAAGGATCCTCGTGTTCCCGAAGGCGCAATTTTCCTAAACTCGTTTCCAGTAACGTAGTTGTAACGATGTAAAACCCACTAAACATGTAAATCCCCTCGTGGCAATGTACAAGGATTATGTAGCTTTCTTTCCCCTCGATTTAAACTTACGTATTCATTAGCGCAAGTTTTTGTATTTTAATTTCTTAGCTTCAAGATATGAATAACTTAGATTGGCCACAAAAGGCATGTCACTACGGTGTTCCTGAATCAGCGATATTTTGTCGTGTTGAATGATGTGTACATGGGTATCAGATGCTTGATATACTCTTTATCATGATCACAGGAAACTGTTCGATTTTTTTCAATAGTGATAAAAATCACATTTAAGTTTTAAAAGTGAACACACTTACTTGTTACCTACCACCTCCTGTTCATGCTATATTGCTGTTCTTTTTCTCCCAATTTCCTTTTACAATAGCGGTTGAATTCATTGATTTGCGTAGCAAGACATCTGGGTATCTACGGTAAAACATTGTACTTGCGATTCAAACTGAAACGATATTTTGCTTACCCCACGCGCCAATTATTGAAACATTACAAGGAAAAAATTGTAATATCGACGTTTTCCATCTAACATTAAAAATATTGGTGTAGCTCTATTAACTATTGTCAAGTATTGAATGTTTTCAAGAGGTCAGTTTACTGTATAAAAATGAAACGATCGGTGTTCCAAGTGTAGTATCAAGTGGTTGTGTGTTGTAAATAAGATCACTCACAAATAAAACTTTTAATACCTTACATTTCTAACATAGCACTACACTACACAAATATAGTATCGATTTAGGATCGTAATTTTTCACGGCGTTGAATATTAATATATTTTTCTCGGGCTTCCAGCCGTGTAAGGATATCACATTTGCGGGACGTTTCGAAGGCGTCCATCTCTGCCTTCATTGTCAACCAATTAACTGTTTGTTTATTCAGCCGCTGCTACGGAAACGGTGGAAGACAAAAATCAACACAACGCGATTACGTCATCCGCTCTTCTGCTCGTTACCGACGCGAAAACTGTTTCAGCATTTTAATGGCCGGGTTCCAGGCCGCACTGAGTTGATAACCAGTGACCCTGTTGACTAATAAATCAGTTAATCTTATTTCAACAGCCTCTGTAATAACGCTGGCCCAAAAATCTTTGACCCGGGCTAAAATGGTTGTTTTTTCAAATTCAAAAGTGTGACCCTCTTGCACACTATGTTCGGCCACCGCAGATTTTTCTTCTTGCCCAAGGCGAACATTTCTGGCGTGCTCTACACATCGCTGCACAATGCATAGCTGCGTCTGTCCAATGTAGCCGCGGCCACATTCACATGGTATATAATATACACCAGGGGTTCGTAAACCTAGGTCATCTTTAACGCTGCCGACCAAGTTACTAATTTTAGTGGGTGGTCTATAAATTGTCTTGACTCCGTGTTGTGATAGCAGTCTACCTATTTTGAAACTTAGGGCACCCACAAACGGCAGAAACGCAGGGCCCTTGGTATCACTCTGATCTCTCCGTCGATTTTCCTTCCGTTTAAACGCAAGAGTAATCTGTCCCTGATTATAACCATTATTTAAAAACGTTTTCCGGAGATAGTCCAATTCACCCGCCAGGCTATGTTTGTCACAAATCCTTTGTGCTCTGTGTACCAAGGTAGTTAATACAGAGTTTCGTTGTGCCGGATGATGACAGCTGTTGGCATTTAAAAATAAGTCGGTATGGGTAGGCAACCGATACACAGTGTGTCCCAGCGAACCATCGGCACGTTTAATAACAAGCACATCAAGAAACGGCAGGCAACCGTCCTCCTCCAATTCCATTGTGAACTGAATATTTTCATGGATAGAATAGAGATACACAAGGAATTGGTCAAGACTGTTTCTGCCATGGGGCCAAATCCCAAAGGTGTCATCGACATACCTATAAAAACACTTCGGCTGGAGTGGTGCGTGGTTTAGTGCCTATTCTTCAAAAAATTCCATGAAGAAATCAGCAATGACAGGAGACAACGGCGAACCCATTGCTACACCGTCCACTTGTTCGTAATATTCTCCTTCAAACTTAAAATAAGTGGTTGTCAACACATGGTGGAAAATATCAATCATTTTTTGATCAAAATACCTCCTTAACTGATCTAAGGAGTCGAACAAGGGAACACGGGTAAAAAGAGAGACCACATCGAAGCTCACCATTAAATCACCAGGATCTAACTTCATGTTGTCTAAGATTTCCACAAACTCGCTGGAATTTCGAATACTGCGATGAGCCTTCCATACCAATGGGTTGAGAATATCTTTGAGGTATTTAGCCAAAAAGTACGTAGGGCTATCAATTGTACTTACAATAGGTCGCATAGGTACTCCTACTTTATGTACTTTTGGTAGACCGTACAACCTGGGAGGAACAGGAGCACGGGGTTGGAGTCGTCTTTTCACATCTTCTGGTAGTTCTAAGGAGCGGATCAGCTTCGTAGTCAAGTTGGTTAGCTTAGATGTAGGGTCACGGTTAATCTTCCTGTATGCTTGGTCCTCCAAAAGCTGCATAATTTTACTATGATAGTCCATCTTGCTTAAAACCACCGTGCAGTTACCCTTGTCTGCTGGAAGAATAACAATATTTTCGTCTTTCTTCAACTCACGAAGCACAGTTCGTATTGAGTCGCCGAACAGGTAACTTCCTGGTCGGCTCGGTACAGTTTTCCTCAAGCGAGGTTACGTTGGTTGTCAGTATAGCTTGTTTGTCGCTGGGTAAAGTTGCCCGGAGCGCAGCGTTGTACTGACATATCCAGTTATTCTAGCGCTTTAGCAAATTTGTCGTCAGACGGCAGAGATCCACCCGACCCCCCCTTTCCGAGACTTTAGGGTGATACCGTCCCACGGCCCACTTCCGCGAGAGGTGGAACCCCCGGACGCACTGTGTAGGGTTGCTTCTGGTTCCAGCTATCCAGCGGTGTTAACAAGGAATCAGAGCGACACTCCCACTAGGATATACACGTGCACGGAACGCGATAGGCGTTTCGTGCACAACATGGCTGGTAGACGGGCGTCACACTCGGAACGGGCTACAGATTGTGAAGATAATTTGGCTTCTCCTTCGGAATCTGAAATGGACTGTTCAAGCTGCGATGAATCCTCGAGCTCTGATCACGAGAGTCCGCCACCACGACGGAAAAAGGAATCTCCAGAAAACAGAAGAGAGTATTACCTGAAAGAATTTCCGAGTCTCCCCGAACCCTCTGACGGGTTTCAAACAGCAAAGGGTAAGAGGAGACGGAAGAGTACTCCCAAGAAAAAACAGAAAATAAGTAAAACTGACTCTCAGATTGAGTTGCGAAATAGATTTACTCCTCTGGAAACAAGCCAACCTTCAGTAGCAGTCATAGAGAATGTCAATACCTGTCAACAGACCACAAATGAAACCGAAACTACACCTGCAACAACACCAGCACAGAGGAGTGGTAAAATACCCCCTGTAGTAATCAAAGTGGTGAAAAACTATTTGGAATTGAACAAAACCATCAAAGATCATCTCACAGGAGGACTGAAGGTAATCTATAGTGGGGAAACCTTGAAATATTTTGTGGACAATAAAGAAGACCATAAAATTTTAACAACA
Source organism: Vandiemenella viatica (assembly GCA_031002005.1). Lineage (NCBI taxonomy): Eukaryota > Metazoa > Arthropoda > Insecta > Orthoptera > Morabidae > Vandiemenella > Vandiemenella viatica. The sequence continues at coordinate 148,366,314 of JARYHS010013630.1, forward strand.
TTCTTCAAACAAAACAATATTGCCCACTTCAGCCATCAAATGCCTGATGAAAAACCATTGAGAGTAGTTATCAAAGGACTCCCGCCATCAGTTACAACTGAGAGCATAAAAGAAGAGCTCACCGAAAAGGGTTTTGAGCCACTGGAAGTGCACCAATTCAAGAAGAGGGATCAACAGACTAAGGAATTGATTCCACTAGCTACCTTCAGCGTGGCATTGAAACCGGGACCAGAAGCTGAGTCAATCTACAACGTTCGCGCTCTATTATATACAAGAATTAGAGTAGAACGCTATAAGAATCTAAATGGACCTCCTCAATGCGTCAAGTGCCAGCGCCACGGGCACACTGCGAATTACTGCAACTTTCCTGCAAGATGTGTAAAGTGCGCCGGTTTGCATCCGAGCAGAAGCTGCCAAATCCCGAATAGCCAAAGGCAAAGTGTGTAAATTGCTCAGGTGATCACGCAGCCTCCTGGAGAGGATGCCCGCAATACCAGAAGATCGTGAAACCTACAAAGACAAACAAAAAAGAAAATGAAGACTTGAGACTATTGAAGAACCGTCGAACCAAAAACGCAGGCGAAATGGAAATTCAAAACCAAAACCTGGATAAAACCAAAGCTGGAAAGAAGCCAGAGACCCGCAAACAAAAGATTAGTGACTATCATTCCTTCGCAGAGACCT